>JASUUG010000479.1:0-41981 GCA_030449905.1 Luvunga scandens
AGCCTAGCCCCTTAACAGAAAAACACTTTACCAGCAACAAAATAAAACGGCAATTCAGCTCAGCAACAAATTTCACAGAGAATTTGCTTCATTGCACTTTCAGCTATCTACTGAATTTCGAGGTCGGTGATTTATAATCTTCCTTTGTATTGTTTTTGCTTCATGTAAAGTTCTCTTAAATGTTCATTATTCCTTTGTATTGTTTTTGCTTCTTGTCAAGTTCTCTTAAATGTTCATGATTTCATTCAATGGCCATAAAGCTTTCAGCTTTAACGATTTCGAACAAAATCATCAAGTGGGTCAATTTAACTTCATGCATTTCTTCACTTTCATGTGCTAATACGATCCCACTTAGCTCTGAAACTGATATGATAAAGTCACACCAAACCACTGATTATGAAGCAAAGATTCAGTCTTTAAGAAATAAGCTTTCCCCGGATCACTTAATCGGGGTTTTGGATAACACTAATGATTCAAGCTCTGCTTTTAAGATTTTCAAATGGGTATCAATCCAGAAAATGTTTCAACACACTGCTGATACGTATTGTAAGATGATTTTGAAGCTGGGTTTGGCTGGAGATGTTGAAGAAATGGAGGGGCTTTGTCAAAATATGGTAAAAGAACGGTACCCAAATGTGAGAGAAGCTCTTATTTCATTAGTTTATTCATTTGTTAATCATTCTAGGGTAAATGAAGCAATGAGGGTTCTTGTGAATATGAATTCGGGTGGTTTTAAGCTTTCGGTTGATGTTTTTAATGTCGTGTTGGGTGCTATTGTGGAAGAGAAGAGAGGTTTTGGAGATTTTCTGTTTGTCTATAAGGAGATGGTGAAAGCAGGAGTTGTGCCGAATGTTGATACTTTGAACTATTTGTTGGAAGTTTTGTTTGAAACTAATAGAATTGAGGCTGCTTTGGATCAGTTTTGGAGAATGCATAAGAAAAGGTGTTATCCTAACAGTACGACTTTTGAGATAGTAATTAAAGGTCTTATCGCTAACAGCCGAGTGGATGATTCAGTTTCAATTTTGTTGAATGTTTGATCTTGGGATTCAGCTGGAGTTGAGTTTCTATACCTTATAATTCCTATGTTATGTAGAAATAAACTGGAAGGGGGCAATCCAATTATTTAAAATGATGAGAGGTTTGGATCTAGTGCGGATAAAGGTTGACCTGAGGGAGCTGATTAGTTGTATGTGAAAACCTTAGATTGGGATGATGCAAATGATATTCTGGAAGAGATGAGTAGTAATTGGTTTAACTCCCACTGTTGATGTGTTTGTGGATATAGTAAGAGGGCTCTGTGAAGTAGGAAAATTTGATGAGTCTGAATTTCCTGGAAGAAAAATGTGGTTATATAACTTCTCCATACAATGCTTTGTGAATGTTGCTGCAATGCTGGTAAATTTTTTCTGGCTAAATGTATTCTCTGGAGATAATGGCCGACCGAAAAATAGCTGATTGTGATTCTTTGGAATATTTCAATAAGATGGCTTTGTGAGAATGAAGAGATTAGGAAAGCATATGAACTTCTTGGTAGAATAATTGTATCTTCAATTGTTCCTGATGGTACCACGATACTGCGCTCTTGTTCACAGGAAACTGTAAATTATGCAATTATGAGGATGCTCTAAGGGTGTTTAGTCAAGTTTCCACCCAGTCTTTGGTTTTGGATTCTATATCTTATAGTAATTGGGAAGGCCTTTACTCCAGGTAGAAAAGATTACAGAGGCTGTTGAAGTATTTTGCTACATGTCTAGATGGATGCTCCTCTTCTTACTCATTCAATATCCTGATATATGGTTTATGTGTCATGAGAAAGTTGATAAAGCAATCAGGCTACGGTCTTTGGCTTACGGTTCTGGTACTTTTTGTACTACTTCAACCTACACCAAGATCATACTTGGATTGGTTAAATTACAAAAGCTAAAGATGCTTTTGGTGGTGCTTGCACAAATTGCTGGTGGAGGTTGCTCTTGATGGAAGCACATTGCATCCTCATACAAAGCATGAGTGAACAAAACAAATCGAAGGATTTGTGTACCAGCCAGCGTGATGGTAAAAGCAGGTTTGGTGCCCGACCGAGAAACCATGCTTATTTACTACGTTGCTTGTCTGGAAGACTCTAGGTTACACCTGGTTTCATCAGGGATCAGTAAGCTTGTATCTGACAGTGAAGTTTTGGATTCATCAATGCACAACATAGTGATCAATTGCCTCTGGAAAGAGGGTCTGACAAGTGAGGCCTTCTTATTTATTGGACCTGATGTTGGGAAAAGGTTGGGTACCGAATGATACAACTCATGGCTTATTGTTGGATCTTCAGTTGAGAAGAAATAGATAGTCAAGGTTTGTTTTCGAAAAAGTTCTTCCTTGTCAGATAGTGTTGATGACACATACTTGCTGAGGATTGGGAAAAACATGACAAGTTACCATTGTACACTACAAGCTTGAGTTGGCAACTGCCTAAATTCTCTGGCAGAGTCCTCTGCCCCAAATGTAGCAGTTTAGCCTCACTTCCAATGAGCGCGATCAAGAGCTTTTTTGGCCTACCTTTGTGAGAGATCAGTCTCTGGCATTTGATTGTCTATAGGCCTGGTTGGTAAATTCATTTCTTTCATGTTATAATCTGTAACTTATGATGCTAGTTGGCACTTGGCTCACTGGGTGAAACCTCCTAGGGTAGTACAAGAGGTTTTGTGGTTTGAACCTTACTGGCTATCACTCAACGCCCCCTATCCTGCCACGCAGGCCTGAGCATGAGTATGAGCAAAGCGAAGCACAAATTATCAGCCCTGTTTCTGCAGAAGGCCCCTCTAACCCAGGAACTGCCTTGCAAGATTATCAGCCACCACCATCATGTTCTCCATGCTGCTGTTTCAAACCAAGCTACTGTGCCATGGCTGGGTAGGACAAAATCTGGTTTGTAGTGTTTAGAATTTTCTGAAAAATTCAGATAATCTGGCTTTTAAAAATGGGATCAACATTTGGTCGGTCGATTTGGGAACATGTTTGTCCCGGTTAGAAAACGGTACAAGGTTGGGTACTGCAATGAGTCGTTGTACATGATCGGGCAAGACGTGCCAATTTCGATCCGAATTGTCCTGTTGCCATCCCTAATTCTACTAGATTTTGTATTACTCTTCATTTTTTTCTTAAAAAAATCAAATGTTTCTTAATATTTAAATTTCTCCCCCGTACGTGAGGGTTGCTGGATCTGCTTTAGTAATTTGTCTTTACATTTGACTGACTGGACAAAGAGTCATGCACCTCGTAGTGTTCATGGGACTTTAAATCTTAAATTTCAAAGATCAAAACCAGATCTGTCATTTCATTGGCTTGAGAAAATAACAATTTGCAAGAATCTTTCAAGTAGCCAATATTTTTGTCTGTTAACGGCAACGAGTCTTACGAGTCAGTTTACGTCACCTCGTATATCCCAGATTTGTCACTAAGAGGAAATTAACGCATTATTGTTATTTTTTTTAATTTTTTTTTGAAGTTAGCAATACCCAATGAAAGAGCCAACAAGGTTAATAATACGACGCTACACACTCCATGGGGTAACGGTAGACTCGAGCTTTGTTTCCTACTGATTCTCTTTTTGTTATTATTTAAAAGGATGAAACAATTCTACACACAAAGTTTTCATTGATCAACGGACCTGCTCAATTAAAAAACACTTCCCTTCTTTTCCAAGTAATTTTTTAACTCTATTTGAGTTCTTGTATATCTTCTGAAATTTCAACTTAGGTGTTTAGTTAAAGATGCTTGAAAATCCACATGGACTTAGAAGGGGGCGGGGGGATTCGTTTGAGCTCACATGGACTGAAAATTGGTTGCATGGTGACAGACGATCGAGAAGAATGCAAGATCGTTAAATGCAGGATTCTCTTAGTGAGCAGTGCTAGCAACAGTCCTCATGTGAGCGACTGCTGCACTGGCTACTTCGCTGGGTGACGCGTTTTAGAGTATGGACATATGTGTCAGTGCATTAAATTAGTAAAGCACTGATTTTTTTTTTACCGTCGAGCAATTAAAAATACAATGCGACCTTTTATCTTTTAGAATTCACAAACACACAGGCCACGCTCTTGAACTTTGGTTCATTGACTGAATTATGCTTCATCATCTTTCGCAGTTTTTTTTCATTTTTTTTAAAATTATTACACTAATTAGTTGTCATTAAAATTTTCTTTAATTAACTCAAAATTTACCAAAGTCCCAGTCTGCTTTTTTTGAACCATTATTTTCATTAAAGCATTTAACAATTTAAATTTTTTAATAAGATAAAATTATAAGATTATAATAAAAAATATCTAAAAATTTTATTTAATATTTTAGAGGTTCTAACAATGACTAATTAGGGATAGATTTCTTCGCACAAATAATGTATTTCTTACAACATTTTGTAACTCTCTTTAGAATACTATCAATAGAGAGATTGTGTTTAATTCAAAAGAGAATTTCTTTTTTTCATATATAAAAATAGAAAATCACAAGTGAGGGAAGAAAAATTTTGAGAGACTAAATGATAAGGATGGTATGAGCTAAAAAAATGTAAAGTAGTATTGTAAATTCAATCATTGAAGTAGATGGCTGATATTGTAATAAAACAAAAAAAAAAAATACCAGTCTTTTTCTTAGTTTTTTTGATCCATCACAAAGACAGTACAATGGCACACATGATGGTTAACAAAGGCAACATCTCGCTTATTTTTCGCTTTGTTCCCAAGTAGTATTTACTTTTTAGATTGAATTGGAAGTCTTGAGAAGAGGGGAATTTTTGAGATTAAGAATGTGAAGTAAATTGAATGAGTTATTTTACTTACGCTTAATGAAAGTATGGAATAAGCTAATAGTAATTCAATTTATGTGTTTAATTTGTATTGGATCATGAGTGAATTATTTCAAATTATAGTTTACCCTTATATCAAGAATTAATAATAAGTATAAAAAATATAAGGTGAATATATTTCTAGGTGAATTATAAGGTCTTGTAGTTTTTAATTATAAGGTGAATAAAAAATATATTTCTAGAATAAACTATTATTTCATTATTAGTTTTAATCATATAAATTAATAATAATTATTAATATTCTTAATATGTAAATCACAAATTTTTTATTATTTTAATTTTTATTATGTAAATTAAAAATTATTGATAAGACCAACATAAACAAAACATTATTATAAATAATATAGTAGAAAATTAATATTTCTTAGAATAAAATATTTATTATTATTAATTATTAAAATTAAATAAATATAATAGTATTATATTTTCAAATAAAGATATTATATAGTAATATTATTAATTCTATGTAAACATTATAATATTATTTTTAGTAATTTTAACTTAGAATCAATGTAAATTATTATTTTTAATATAATAAATAATAGAAATAAATAAATGTAACATTATTTATTTTAATAAATATAATTATGTTAATTATATTTATAAATAATGGTAAAAAAGAATACCTCCTC
This sequence comes from Luvunga scandens, assembly GCA_030449905.1. Taxonomy (NCBI): domain Eukaryota; kingdom Viridiplantae; phylum Streptophyta; class Magnoliopsida; order Sapindales; family Rutaceae; genus Luvunga; species Luvunga scandens. The sequence continues at coordinate 5,488 of JASUUG010000479.1, forward strand.
CCATGAAAGTGAGAATCTTACTCATAATTCAAAAGTAAAGTGGGATTCACAGTGAATTTCCACTCTCACCCTTAAATAAATATGTAAGCAAAGGAATAGGAAGACCTACTCTTTCCACTCCTCTCTAATAAATAAACACACCCTAAGTAAATGCACTCTTAAGGCCATGTTTTGGTTGCAAGAAATGAGGGGAGAGGAAAAGAAGAGGAAAGAGAGGAGGAGAAAGGAAAGGAGAAGAAAAGGATGGAGAGTTTAATTTCCCTTGTTTGGTTTAGGATAGAATTAGTAGAGGAAAGAAATTTGATAATTTGTTAACTAGACAAATTTACCCTTATATTAGATTTTTAATATTTATTATTAAATTAATTAAAAAACTACAAATATGTTTAACTATTTAAAAATTAGCCTTAAAGTTAATATTTCATTTTCAGTATCCTATCTACCTATAAAAGCACTATAAATTAGCCTTTATAGTGCTTTTATTAAAAGTGCTTTTGCCTATCATTATCAAAAATGCTTTTATCAATTATTATCCAAGTGCTTTTATCAAAATTACTTTTTTTTTTTAAACAAGAAACATTAATATTATTTCAAAAATAGCCCATAATATTACTACAAAATATTAAATTTCAAATGCTCAAATGAAATAAAAAAAATATTTAGTCAAATTTCAAGTGCTCAAAAGAGTTAAGTTAAACATTTATAAACTATAATAGCCAAGCGTGAGTTAAATTTCACCATTAAGGAAAAGTCTAACCCATATTTCTCTATCCTTATCACAAAAACTATAAAAAAACATTGAGCACTGCACTATCACGAGCAATTTGAATGGTGGCTCTAAGTCATTCTACCGTTGTAAGACCACTAATCTTCTTCAGCTCTTCACTCAATCCTACTTGTTTATTATTGATTTCTTGTCCCATAACTCAACTCACGATATTGGAATAATCTTTCATTTGTGCAACGATAAGAGTTGTTAACTCTTTTAAGTTCTCTAAGCTCTTCTAAGTCTTCATTTCTTCTCCTTTTTCTTTATGAACTATTTGAAGTTTTTGGAAGTTTTCTTGAAGCAAGTGAGAAAGACATATTTTGATTGGCTCAAGAGAAAGACATATTTTGATTGGCTCAAGCAAAGAGTCTTCCACCACTTCACCTCGTACTAATACACACTTAGATTTCAAAAATCGAAACCAGATCTGTCATTACATTATTAGTTGGCCTCGATCATTTTACTTTATGAATAAATCATTTTTAAACATTGTTTGTTTGGCAATCAAATCACCTTCTCTTTACATTATTAGCCAGGGAAGACAAGCTCTTTAATTAAGTGGCTTTTTCAGAGGTTTCCCAGACACTGGACATAAAGAAAATTCAGTAAGAAATTACTGAGAAATTAGGTCTAGTGCTACAAGGGGAAACTAAATCAAGAAGAGCAAGTAGGCTATATGAATGATTGAAGAAGGCGGAGAAGATCCTTATAATTTTAGATAATATTTGGAAATGCGTTGATTAGAAGGCCGTTGGAATTCTTTATGGTGATGATCACAAAGGATGTAAATTGTTGCTGACAACAAGAGATTGTAACGTGTTGTTTAGTATGGGTTCCTAAAAAAACTTCTCGATTGACATTTTAAATGAAGAAAAAGCTTGGAGATTATTCAAGTTAATGGCTGGTGATGATGTTGAAAATCGTAAGTTAAAATCTCTGACAATGGAAGTAGCCAAGGCATGTAAAGGTTTCCCATTGCCTTAACTGATAACAAAGGCAGGCGAGAAACAAGAAGAACCATTGACCCTTTCCTCCAAACTTCGAGGGTATTTTGTGCGTTGAAACATTGAAGTTTCGAGCATAGCCATGCGATGCTCCAAAGCATCGATGGAAGGGGCCTTAACTTTCTACGTGGAACTTGGCTTGTGTGCATCCTTCCTTATGGCCGTAAGTTAGCTCTACAGTGGCTGCACATTGACAACACCTCTTGTGATATGTTAGGAATCGGGACGATTAGCCATTGATCAACTGTGAGCTAGATTGTGTGGGTGCAAACCTTAGCTCTAATACCGCTTATCATGGAATGGGTATGTTAAGTAGCAACTTATGCTGCACTTAGACAACTTCTAGCACAGAAGTTGCTAAGTAAACCCTCTTGAACTTTGAAACCAGTCATGCAAAGATGATTGCGAGAAATGCTATAGAGAAAAGATAGTAATGTGTAAAAAGAATTTTATTGCTTGAAAGAGATAATACAAAAGAGTTTTACAAATATACTTGAGTTGCTTGTGTGTGGTGTTATGCACAATGGCAAGTGCAAAGCCATATTTATGGAGAGGCTTCCCTAGATATAGAAGATTCTATGCAACTTGCGCAATTTACCAAAATATCTAAAGCCTAGAGAATTCTATATACAACTCATGTGCTAAAAGTCTAGAGAATTCCTAGTTTTGTACAATGTAAAATGTTATAGAAAATTCTATAATCTGGTTGGACTTACTCACTTTGGCTTGCAGATTTGGGCTCTTGGACTTGAAATCTTGGGTGGCTCGTTTAGCTTGACCCCAAATGACCTCTTGCACACATGGTCGCCAATTTAACCTTCTTTGTTAGGAAATTTAAGTGGCCTGTGACATCATGCTCTCTTCTTGAGATATTCACATTTTACCTTTTTCCTTTCAAATTTACTTCACATTTTATAAGGGTATATTGGATATGGGAGCTATCACACACGTGTCGCACTTTGATTGCACGATCCAAATTTTACCACCAACATTGATGATTTTTAATCAGCCTCTGTAGCTAGTGGTGAGGTGGATTTTAAAGGCTACTACCAATTTATATTTATAAAGCATGCTTGTATTCATCAACATTTTAATTTGTACTAGAGGGAGCAACATTCTTTAAAATTTTTCCCTTTATCATAGTAAAAGGCATAATGCTTCAATTGGTCTATCTTGTCTATAGATGTCTAAATTAACCTTAGCACTTTGAAGTTTGAAAATTTGGGCTTATTATTATTTCCAATGTGATATAGTCTTGTTGACCAGTAGATCATGTCATCCAAGTTTTTATTTTTCCCCACACTCAGAGATCTCATCTATTCCCCTTCTTTCGCTTTCGTGTATAATTTCTGATGATGTGCAAAATAATAATTCTCTCCTTGATTACAGAATATCCAAGTTTTGAAGAAGATGTATCTGGTTGCTTTTCCAAGAAGCATTCGTAATAAGGTCGTTTCTCTCTAAAATTTGTGTTTTCTTTATTTTATCCTTAAACTAAACCTGCATTAATTTATAATTTCTATGCACCCCTTGAATCACTTGTGTTGATGCAGAAATTTGGTCAAGCTTAAAGTGCGACCAGGTTATCTCGCGAATAGTTGTATTTGTTTTAGTGGGAACAAATTGTCACCACTTGAATAGAGTTGTTATTGACTTCTTTGCTTAATCCGTCCTTCTTTCTCCTGCAATCACAGAATGTTAGCGCTGGATGTTTTTGGGCGAAAACCCTCCACGCCTAAGTCGATAATTGGGAATTGTGAGAAAAACTTGGTTCAGACCTTCTCTTGGCCTAGATTCTCTCTTTTTGACTAAGTCTTTTTTTATCTTTTAAAGGATGATTTTTCTTTTTTGAAAAAAGCCCCTTTCTCTAGATTTCTCGAGTTTTATAGACACCTAGGATTATTGTGTTTTCTTGATGCGTGGTTTGTTTTTCGCATTGAATGCCCACTTCGCCTAAAATCATGGGTTAATGAGGTACCCATTATGAGGCAATTATTGAATTGTAGTAACGACGCTCAGATTCATGCATAGGTGTTACAATTGATTTTATGGGAAGAGCTCAATCGTTCAAGGTGGATTTAGGATATATGGAGTGTTCGACCTAGTTCTAGTCTCCTCAAAATGAGGCAGTCGGTTTTGCACATGTGACAAGATAACCTCCTCCTTAGTACTTCAAATCACCATACGGCAGCTCGAAAATATGACGAGTAGGTTTCACTCCGCTAATATCTGGTAGTTGTGTTTCCATTCCCAAAACAACTTGTAATAAATTTGTCGTCAATATATATATATATATATATATATATATATATATATATATATATATTTTGAAATATGTATGTTTTTTATATATGTTGGTGAGTGGGACAGTTATTCTTCAGGTGCTAATGAATCCTAAAAATATGCTTCATCTTCTACTTTTGAATTTGAAATTTTTTTGCTTTCATGTTTTATTTATGATGATATGCATATTGAATAATATAAAGCCCATTGAATAAAGTTTCAAATTCCTTCTGATGCACAAGTTTTAATTAACCTCACTGACTTGCTTTTATTCTTATGTGCAAAGAAGGCAATTAGATATCAAGTTCTTATTATTTGTGTAAACCTACCCCATTCTTAAAATATATTTACAACAAGTGCTTACTATTTTTAATAAATAAAAATCAACTAAAAAATTTGTAAAATTAATCAATTAAATCCTTTTTATAGCTTTTTCTTACTTAGGTTTCTTTGACCGTCTTAACCATTAAAGTTGCTTTAACATAAGTTTTATTTGACTATTTTACCATCATGACATAAGATGACCAAATTGCCCTAAGAAACATGTGTTATTGTATCTACTAATTTCGATATTTAATTTTGTGACTTATAATATAACATTTTTAAATAAAATCTAATAATTTTCAATACCCTAAATGTAAATTACTTAAATTTGTCAATCCGATAGTTTAGATGAGTATTGTAACATAAAGACATTGCATTAGCTTAGTTAGAGTTTTATAATCATACTAATAAAGTAGTATTGATACATCATTTAGAAATAATGAATTTTGTTAAAAGAATTGAAGTTAAAGTAAAATTTTGGACATTTTTACCTAACAAGGATAAAACAATCAATTTAAACTTAGGATTAAGTAATCGTAGTAGTCAAATATTATAAAACATTAGGTCACAAAAAATAAATTAAAATAGACTTAATTAACTAATTCTTTAAAATTCTTCTATATTTGAAATTTTAGAATATTATGTCAACTTGTTATAATTACTTTTTAAAAGTGGTGTCGAGTTCACAAAAAGTATGAGTTGGTTAAAATATCACCATTCATATTTAAGAGTATTATACTTCAATATATCTACTCACTAGGTTTTATCATCATATGATCATCATTACATTACAATTTACCAAAGCAACTACTGTGTAAGTTTTGTCAACATAAATATACTTAGAACATTGATTTTGATGATAACAAATCATATGTGTCTAATTTTTAATCTTTGGAGTCTTTAAATTTAGATAATTTCTTAGGCGTTATGAATTTTTGACAAGTTTTAAGTTTAAAACAAACGGATAATCTGTTAATCTTGAAATGTCAAACCGATATTGTATGGTTGAGTTATTGATAGGTTGTGAAAAATAACGGTTAACTGTTCATAAGAAAATAGCTCACTGACAACTTTCAGAGAAGAATCTGTGTGTAAATGGTAAACCATTTACTAGAAATGGCTAGATGATAATTCTTTGTAGGGTCTTTGGATGAAAATAGCAAACTGACATCCTCTAATGGCGATCCGACAATTCAAAATTCTGTATAATTGTAGCTTGCACAAAGTCAAAATAGAAATTCGATTTCTATTAGTGGCGATATGATTATGCTTAGAAAGTCAACAACAGTTAGTTTTCTTCTCCAACTATGAAAAAAAAAGCTCCATGAAATACAATTAACAAGCGATTCAACAATTATCATTGAGCTTGTTTTTGTGTGTTCATATTGTCTTAAGCATAAATTTGTTTATTCTTTCATCAAATAACACTTTGGGCATTCGTTTGTAAAAATATAAATTATGTGGGTGAAAATCTATATAATATTCATCTTTATATCAAAATTGAGTGATGAAGAGTGTGGGAAATACTTGGAAAAGAAGGTGTGGAATCATCTCAACTTGTAAAGGTTCATTGACACTTTGAAGTCAATTGTATTCTTATTAAAAGCTTGGAGTTGTAAGGCTTGGATAGTGGAATCCTTAAGCGCAGTGAGCATAGAGGAGTGTAGTAGGCGAGTTTTGCCAAATCACGTAAAAATCTTATGTTAAATTCTCTTCCTTTCTTTCTTTAAATTTTATTATTGTTATTTAATTGCTATTGATTTGTTTATATTAGAAATTTACATTTTTTTATTTTAGGGTTCTATAATTTTGTTAAACTTAACTCACCCCTCCTCTTAGATTTTTTAATCATAGTTTCAAGTTTGAAAATGTAAGCAAAAGTATATCTGTATCAAGTACATGGGGATGATTATTTTGCAGAGGATGAAAAATTTCACCTATTAAACATCAATTCTTGTCCTTTATTGTTACTTGATTCATGTGATTATAAAGTGCAATCATGAGCTTCACGACTAAGTGAATTTATACGTCTAAATAATTATTATATTGAATTTTTTTATGACCCCTCACTAACATGACATTATATATTATCTTGAAACTTAGTTTAACTAAAAATATTTAAAAAAAAATGGCTGAGTATAGCACTCTTAGGATATTGTACCCTATAGTGTGGCACTATTAGATGGTTAGATTTTATTTTCTTTTATTAGCTTTATGACCATTCGACGGCACCTAAATTGTGGAGTATAACCAAGTTTGCAAAAAAAATAACCAAGTTATTGAATTATCTTTAGCCGTACTTTGTCCTTTTGGTTGAATGAAATGATATAAAGTTGTACAGCATATAAATTATAAAGATACCATATCAGATCTTTCATTATCATCACAATATGTTTAAATTCTAAAGAAATGAAAGTGTCATTCTCCTCCATCTTTTAAAAAAATTAGCGAAAATTTCTTTGATTTTTTAAATTCATAAGCTTATCATCTTCATCCTTTGACCTTTCCACTTCTTTCATCTATAATCAATAGGTTTTATAACAAGTTGCACGAATCTTTTAGAATATTAAATTTTGTTAGAAAATTGTGTGGTGATGAAGATATACAATTAAAATAAAATTTAGAAAATTTTGGATGAAATATCACATAATGGGCTTATGACTCTAAAAAAATTTGAGGACAAACCTTCTCAATGCAAGATATAGCATCCAAATCTCAACCATGGCAAGCAAGCATTTATAAACTTGAGGAGATAGAAGAAGCCAAGCAATAAACTTAATACGATGCATAGGCATCATACATCACAATGCAAGTAGGATCATTTATCACCAAAACATAGGAAAGTAAATATAAAATATCTTATAGTAATATTGTTCCAAAATTCTTCTATATTTGAAATTTTATAGTTATTTTTTAGAAGTATGATGGGTTCACAAAACGTATGGGGTAGAAATATCACCATTCATATTTTATTGTATTATAGTTTAATATATCTATTGGCTAGGTTTTATCATCATATGATCACCACTACATTACATTTACTAAAAGCAACCACCATGTAAGTTTGAAAATGTGGGTAGAATTATTATTGGTAGATTATTATAAATTAGCTAATGATATAAGACCGTCTACTTTTTGTGCCAAAATATACTAACTAGATTCTTAAGAAAGACTGGGGGTTTAAGTGATCTTGCTTAAAATTGAGACTCCTTAAGTAACGTGCATAGTTGTTGTGACATAATTTTTCTAGTGCACTTAAACTTATTAATAAACCTCTTACACACTTGTCACAAGTTTATAATAACAAATAAATAAATTGAAATAGCAAAGATATAACATAAAATTCAACAATATATAATAAAACCAAAAGCCACTACCTGAGGCCTATAAATATCCAGTGTCTTTAAAACATAGTTACCACCTTCATTATGGTGCTTGAATTATATTAGTGTCTGTGTCGCAAGATACAAAGGATCCAATAGTGTTGGCAGCACAACCTCACTATTCTAGTGAACTTCAAACAAATATTTGAATTCTCTCACACTAAAGCTTAAAGTTAGAGAGTATATGCTTAAGAGAGAAGAGCAGAAAATCACTTGAATTTTGGTGTATTTTGCAAATAAACTTATAAGTCAATTTAATCTTTCAAGGTAGGCATTAGTTAGCTAAAATCCCATTTAGGATTTTTCTTCATTTTTTCATGTCAATGAGTGCTCTTTGAGATCCAATTTCTGATTCACCCAAGCACAATTTAAGCATTCTATGATTCATTGAGATGAGATTTTTTTTTTCATTTTTTCACATCCATGGTGCCCTTTGAGATCCAATTCCTCCTTCGCCCAAGCACTAATTTAAGCGTTTTATGATTCATTGTAAAGAGCTCATGAAGAAGATTCCGAATCATCTATGTAAATATATATTTTCAATATTCTTCTTGCTCAAAATTGGCCTCAAAATAGCCACTTTATACTATTTTTCTAATAATTATATTTTCGTCAAGCGAGTGGAGATGATTGTTTTTGGAAAAGATGAAAAATCTCACCTACTAAATAGTAATTCTTGTCTTTTATTGTTACTTGATTCATTTGATTGTGGGTGCAAAGTACAATCACGGCCAAGTGGAGCCATATGCCTAAATGATTATTATCTTGATTTTTTTTTTGATGAATCACGATGTAAGCGTGAGATAGCATGTTTATGTTGAAACTAAATTTAAAGAAAAATTAAAAAATTGGCTGTGAGACCATTTGACGGTACACAAATTAAAAGGGAAATTTACAAAACTAACCATAAAATTTTAATAAATTTCAAAAGTAACCGTTAAACTTTATTTCTATCATAACTAGCCAAGCATGGAGATTTTGTCCCAAACTACCCTCGTTCTTTAAGACAAATTTCAAACCCTCGTTAACAACTCTCTCTTCACAAATTTCAAACTGTCGGTAACAATTCTCTCTGGACCATACCCGAAAATTGAACTCTCCTCACCAAATCAAACCGTAAGTTGCTTTCTCTCTGGACTCATCATCGGAATTTGTGTCGGCAATGGCCAATGACAACGAAGCTTGATGATGGTCGACCAAATACACCCAAATTCAACTTTAATCCAAAACCTAGGTAAATTAATTGAACTAGTGTACATTAGTTCAAAAAATATTTCTTAGATTGTTTGTTTATGCTTTATTTTTTAACAATCAAGTGTTTATGAGGCATGTGTTAACTTAAAAATGTGTTTGTAGTTTGATTTGGTGCGACAATTCTATTATTGGCGCCATTGTTGGTTCTTCAGCAGTTAAGACAGGCATGTCATGTTGCCCAATTTTTGACAGGTAGCTGTCGCACAAAAAAACATATTCAACGAAAGCTGTCAAATGGTGAGACAAGCATCTATTGCATAAATTTGGGCGACGGACAACTGTCGCACCATGAGATAGTTACATCAAAATTGTTTTTGTTGCCATATCGCCAAATATTGTGCGATAGGTATCCTATAGCACCAAGAGACAACTGGGGTGAAAATATTTGTTAGAGTCTGTCGCAAGCATATGAGGCCTAATCATCTGTCGATCCAAAAACAGTTTCAATTTCTAAAATTTTTTTAAAATATTATGTCATTTAATATAATAATATTATATAAAATGTGCTTCATATTCTCTTTTTAATGTGTTATAGTTTGTAATTATATTTGTGTTTATAATTTCAGGCTTAATGGATTTTGTTGTGCTTCAATTGTGTTATGATGGTTAGTGGGATACTTTGGCCGATGGCAGTATGGAGTATGTGAATGCTAAGAAAACAACTTTTTTTGTTCAAAAAAATTACCTGTTTGATCAATTTTTGGCAAGAGTATATGAGGTGTTGCAAATAAATCCTCATGAATATAGTATCACGATGAAGACAACTTTGAGGTTTAGTAACACACTGTATCGTGCATGTTCACTGCCCATGGACATATTTAATGATGAAATAGTGAAGGTTGTATTACATATGGCCTCTAATGTGGCCAACTATGGATGTGTCCCTATATTTGTTACTAAATCTTCTCGAGTTTAGAGCCAAGATCTTGAGCCAATGTCCAAAAGCGAAACTTTCTTAGAGGAAACATGTATGTCCCTAATATTGAAGAAGAGGTGTTCTTGGGGCGATGTTGTTGCAACAACATTACTCTCCACTCAATGACAATAATGACAATATTGGCGATAAGCATTACATTGGCGGATGTTGGACGAGTGTTACCCGTGCGGCGTCATTAGACCAAGCGTTACTCTTCATTTCACAATAATGAGTTAAAGTGATAATTATGATCTATTAATCACATTAGCAACCACGGAAGCCAATAATATTTGTGCGGAATAGTCAAAGTAGTACGAGGGCACTCACTTTAATAGTAATGTTGATGATGGGGCGTTGGTCATTCTAATATACGATTAATGATGTTGTGGCGTAAAGATGATATTCTATCAATAATAGAGTGCGCCGATCTATTCCGCAATAACTCAATTCAGAAGGACAATTAACCCTCTCATAACTGTTGCTCCAATTTTGCCCTTAGATATAGTTGCTCCAAATTTTGTTAGCAATTGTCACTTAGATGATATTAGTGTGGGTAAGCTTTTCGTTGAGAAGAATGAGTTAATATTAGAACTGCGCAAGGTTGCCTTAAGAGATAAGTTTGATTTTAAGATTACACAGTCCACAACCACACGTTTGAGGCCATTTGTTGTTAGGAATCATGTAAATGCGTCTTGAGCGAGATGTTGACGAACACAATGTTCCTTGGGTGGTAAGGCGTATCGACAATGTGCACACTTGTCATAACGAGGTATTGTCTGATGGTCGTCGTTAAGTAAGGGGTCGAGTTGTTGGTCACATTATCGCGGACAAATATATCCAAGAGAAAAGAATATACACTCTGAATGATATCCGAGCAGATATGCAGTAAGAATACGATGTTCACTTAACATACCAGCAAGCATATCGTGCCAGAGAAGTTGGTCTTGAAATTGTTCGAGGGAATCCTGCAGAATCATACAGCTTGCTTCCAAAATACTATCATATTTTGACCACAGCTAATGATGGTACAGTTACCCATCTTGAATTGGATAGAAATAGTAATTTCTTATACTACTTTGTAGCTCTTGGATCTTCCATCAAGGGTTTCAAGTAGTTTATCAGGCCAGTTATTGCTGTTGATGGCAATCATCTAAAGGGACTATATCAGGGAAGCATGTTTGTGACAATATGTTTGGACAGAAACAATCAATTGTATCTGTTGGCCATTGGGATCGTGGATTCGAAAAACAATGAAGCTTGGGAATGGTTTATGACGAAGTTACATAGACTGATTGGTGATAGACCAGACTTAGTAATTATCTCCGACCGATGCACCGCTATAGAGAGAGCTATTTTTAAAGTTTTTCGCAATGTTACCCATAAGGTTTATTTTTACCATGTAAAAGGCAACGTCAAGTCAAAGTTTAAGATGTCTAAAACTGTTTAGGATGATTTTGAGCTTATCTTCATACACGCAGCAAAAGCATAAGGGCACGAAGAATTTAAAAAATAACTTGAGGGGTTTTGGATGCTACATTTGGGTGCGGCTGATTACTTAGAGAATCATGTTGGTATGTATAATTGGGCAGGGTCTGAGTTCGAAGGTAGGAGATATAGTATTCTTACTACCAACATCGCGGAGAGTATGAATTCTTTTATAAGGGAACCATGAAAATTTCTGATTACTCATCTTGTGGATCACTTTAGAAAAACACTGCAGCAATGATTTTATGATAGAAAAATTATGGCTGAATCTATGAGTACTCGTCTAATAATGTGGGCAAATGAAATAGTCACCGAGAGGAGAACTTTAGCTGAAAGAGTGATTGTTCGTCCTGTGTTTAGGCATCGATTCCAAGTCTTAGAAGGTGGTATTAAGGAAGGGTTAATTGACATAGACAACAAGACTTGCTCTTGCAGAGTATTCTAACTTGATCAGCTTGTTTGTACTCATCAAATTTCTTTACTTGTCTTCTTGTTGAGTGGATTACATAAGCATTTGTTCTAATTTCTACACCAAGGAAGCATTCTTTGAGGGCTTATGCCAACAGTGGAAGTAGGTTGGCAATGTGGCCGTGGGAAGTTCGATTGAAATTCGGGGAGATGAATGTTTATCCACCTATAAAGCACAACAACGGTGGTCGTAAGGGCTGAGAATACCTTACCTTAGGTGAGGATGTCAATAGGAAGACTATAAGATGCGGGCGATGTAATGAACTGGGACATAACCGCAAGCAATGTAAAAATCCCATCACGTTCAATTGAAGCTAGTTGTATTGTTAATGAAGTTTAATGAATTGTTATTTTTTGTTGTATATTAGACAGTTTTATTTGATTAAGTTTTATTTATTTTTATTTCATATTAAAAAATGAGAAGTAAAATATGTCAATTGACAAAATTTGTCCATATTCACCGAAACCACAACATTAATGTAATTGTTGCACCAATGTTGTATATATACACTAAAATTGTTTCTAGGTGCGACAGGTTGCCTGTCACCAAAATTGGTGCGACAGGCTGCTTGTCGCACTAAGAGATAGATTTAGTGTTTAAGGTAATATGGTACTCTTTGGTTGCCCATCGCCCAAATTGGTGCAATAAGGCGACTGTCGCGCAAAAAAGCGATTCGGTGTTTAAGGTAATATGGTGCGAAAGGGCACTGCTGTCGCACCAATGTTTCATATCCACAATCATTGTATCTGGTGCGATAGGTTGCTGTCACCCAAATTTGGGCAACTTTATGTCGGATATTATAGAATCCGATAAATTCCAGCCAACTAGGGAATATAACTTCAAATAACCTGAATTGATGCTTGTAGGTTTTATTGTCGCGAATCAACATTAATGAGTCATAAATCCAGACTTTTTTTATTCGAAAGTCCACTCAGGCTAATACCCAATGATTGCTGCCGCATTAACGTGAATGAATACGCATATAAAAATTATCAGAAATTTGTCATGAGTGATGTGTATAACACTGGCCTAAATTACCAAAGAAAACTATTTATAAACCACAATATTCTGCATACCATATCGACCTCCGTGAACGACTTTGACTAGATGTGCTGCCGCCCACCAATATAGCTATTCAAGCTATCATTATATGCTAATGAATCGATTGCACAATTCCCGTGGTTCCACAACTGATTCAAGAACACTTAGTACACAAATTATATAAAAACAAAAAATTATAAATGAGTTAATACATTAGCAAAAATAAATAAAAATTATAATTATAAGTTCTTTAAACACGTTACCCAAAAAATGTGTTCAGATGTGTAACCCGCCGAGATAAGGCATTTGGATATCGGGCCACATTTCTCGCTAATCAAACGAAGATACTCATGAATATGCTGTGGAAGAACAAAAATATGTCAATTGACAATATATATATATATATATACATAAATCAACTATACTGCATGAAAAAGGTCGAAATTACCTCGTCATCTAGCCACCCTTGAAGCATGGCCCAAAAGTGTTTGGAAGAACTAATGGGACTGTCGAATAATCTGATCCACTATGATTTCGCCAACAACCCATCAGTCGAACTCAGCATATACTGTTGGATCGTTCAATCCTCTAAGTGGATTTATGTCTACACTTGTTCTTCTGTCAATGTCATGATCCATTATTTGTGGTGGAGGCAGAGACATGACATTCTTTCCTCGCTTGAATGGAGGAATTAAGTATGGACTATTCAAAACATATGATTTTTTGTATGGTTGTCCAAACTTACTAATGCCCGAGGTGCCTCGCTGAAGACCGCACGCGCTCCCCGCTTGCATCCCCATAAAATATATACAATGATATAGGAGTAGAAACATTCTGATTGCCAACATCAGGATATACTTCATAGTCATCTAGGACTTGTAAATTTAATAGGATGAACATGTTAAACAAATATGAGGAAAAAATATAAACGAATGCAATTGTTAAATTTTATATTTGCTTACCGTATATGACCGTCCACTGAGATTTTCCACGAGCGTTTAGTAAATGAACCTATAAATCCCATCAACTGCGTCTCTAAATTCTTTATGTTCTCTCCGCTTCCCGCCTCAAATGCCGACTTTAATTCAAGGATGTTACGATCAATTTTATCCATCCGTCGCCCCGACGTAATCATGATGTTGCTTTGTCCTCACTATTACAAAAAAAAACAAAATTCACAACCAATGAGAGACTATATAATGATTCATATACGAGGAAATTAAATGATTTATAACCTCGAATAACGTGTGTCGTGGACTCCGGTGTCTACTCCTTACAATCGCCTCGCAAGATTCGCTCCTCATAGTCATCGGCAGTATCCGATCCTCATTCCCATCTATGTGGTATCTCGCTCCTTAACATTTTGCTTCTCAAATGTTGGGGTCGGTGTGTTGTGAGACTTTTTGTTTGTCTTGTAACGGCGCGCATTGATTGAAGGTTGATGTCAGAAAGTAACAATAAAATTGAGAAAATAATAAGTTAAAACATTTCGAGTTTCGATTAAGAAATAAATAATGGTTGTTTAATGCACTATTGATACTCACATTACTGCACCTATCTTGGAATACGCGCACGTAATCCTTTACGGTCGCCAATATTTTTTCCTTTTCGATCTTATCCGCTCAAGGATTTGAAAAATGTTCCCTGCTATAAATTCAATAAAAAATTTTAAGTTAGTCTCGATGATAGTATTTAATAATACGAAAAGTAATAATATACATCCACCAATAAATAATATTTACAAGACGAGAATTGTTATTAAAAATGAATAAACTTCAAGAAAGATTATTTTAGAAGAAGCCATGGGTTTCCGTTGCACGATTCGAGGAATATTTTTTTCGTTTTGACGACCCACACAGACGGAATGCCTCCAATCGCTTCGAAAATCCAAGGTGCAACAACCAAAGTAAGAAAATCATAAAACTTATAGTTAAATATTCAATATTACAAAACTAATTCATTTTAAAAATTGTCAACTCACTTTAACCCCAGACGTAAAGTCATAAATATTGTACTTTTCAATATTGTGGCTTGATTTGTCATGCGACTCTCCTTAAATTTCTCGTCCTTGCCGCCTAATGCATTGTCGAGACTCTCGTATATCGTTTTCCACGACAAACAACCCCATGGACGCTTTTGGAAGTGATCTATGTCATCTACTTCATTAAGCAATGAGAAATTTATTTGACTGGTCTTTTCGACCATCTAGAACTCGTCGTCGCAAAATAAAAAAGTGCGATCTTTTCCGCATCAATGTCGTCCATTGCTTCGAAATCCAACTCTTCAAATCTTGCGTCAAATTGCTTAAGATTAATGTTGCGAAACAAACTGTCAAAATACGTACTAAGTAGACGATAAAATCTTTTTGACTTTTTAGCATCGCTTCTACACCATAGGAAAGTCCAAAAGAATTCAAGCACCACTCTCTAATCGATAATCGTATCAAATGTTCACCAATTTGAAACTATAATTGATTATTCTCCTTGCGTTCCTCATCGACTACTTGCCTAAGTAACACGTTGTGCAAAATTACGGCACTAAACGGAAAGCTCCGACATTCTAAGAAATGCCCAAATATGTCATTCTTAAATAGTTGCAACTGCCGTTTTGTCAACTGTCTATGGATGGCTTTCACCATTTTATCTAATTTACACATATTAAAGATATGATCGGGAAAGTGATCGATATAAGCAAACTTCATAATGCTCAGTTCATTTCTCGATTCTGCTGACTCATCACTCGCCATGTATCTGTTACATTTATAACATTATTATGTTTAATTAAATTTATAACAATTTAATAACATAAAAGAAAAAAATAAGAATCTGTAATTTATCGTGATGTGCACGCCACCTAAATCCTAAACCCTCTCCCACACATTCCACCCTCTCCCACACATTCCACCCTCACCCACACCATCATCCCATGAGCAACATCACCAACTCCACAATTACAACAATTTCCATCACCAACACAAAAACATAACAAACATAATCCACAACAATTTTTTCAAATAATTTAGGGTTTTGAAACTAACCTTCGATTTGTTGATTTTAACCGTAATGTTGGTGATGTTGGCCATCGTGGATGGACTCGACGTGATGGGAAGCCACCGCCGATGACAAGTTCACTTGGAGGAGAAAATTCGATTGAGCATGAGAGGAGAGGAAGTTGGGAGAATGAGGGGTAAAAATAGATTTTTTCAATGCTTGGCTAGTTATGATAGAAATAAAGTTTAAGGATTAATTTTAAAATTTATTAAAATTTTATGGTTAGTTTTATAAATTTCCCAAATTAAAAAGTAGAAGCACCAAAGTCGGACCCTTCAAAAAAAATAATGAAGTTATTGAATTATTGTTGCTTCATACCTTGTCTTTTCAGTTGACTGAAATGGTTTAAAGTTGTATAGAATATACATTGTGAAGATGCGAAGATCAAATCTTTCATTTATCATCACTTAATCTTTACTTTTGTTTTGTCTTTTTGCCGAAGTCTTTCTTTACATTTTGATTGTTAATATAATATATACCATAGACACCAAGAAACTTTGCTATAAATGTGCATCTATAAACAGTTTGTCAGTTTGTGCGAAAAATCTTGCTTAATAATTAATTGTTAAATTTAATGATGATTAGACTATAATAGTTGATTGGGTCAATTTTGTTAATCCAATTAAGGATTGTAGATGCTTATATATATGTAATTGCTGATTGGATCAATATTATACTTTAATATAGCTATTGCTTAGGTTTTATCACCATATGGTTACCACTGCATTACAATTTGTTAAAAGTAACCATTGTGTAGGTTTGAAAATGTAGGTAAAATTATCGTTGGTATATTATTATAAATTAACTAGTGATTTATGACTGCCTATTTTGTGTAAATCAACCTCACTTTTAAAATATATTTACAATAAGTAAATAAAAATCAGTAAAAAATTTGTACAATTAATTAATTAAATCATTTTTAATTATAATGAAATGGCATCAAGTTGTGTAGAATATAAATTATGAAGATGGCAGATCAAATCTTTTATCATCCCCTAATCTTTATACTTTTGTCTTTTGCCAAAGTCTTTCTTTACATTTTGATTGTTAATATAATATATACCATAGACACTGAGAAATTTTGCTATGAATGTGCGTCTATAATCAGTTTGTTAGTTTGTGCAAATAATCTTCTTTAATAATTAATTGTTAAATTTAGTTGAGTTGATTAGACTATAATAGTTGATCGGGTTATTGTTTTTTTTTAATCCGATTGATAATTGGGTTATAACCCAGCCTAATTCAAGAATAATAAAATCTTAAAAAATTAATATGAACTTCTAATTATAAAGACCTTATATGGCTAAACGTAATTTTCAATGTTTTTTTTTGAATTGGTGCCCACTCAATATTAACGCTTAAAATGATTAAAAAAAAATTCACACTTAAAATAAGGGTTTAGTTACCTTACATTATTATGTAAGGTATGTAACTGTTTTATATTTTATTATTTTAAGTATTGTTGAATTTTTATCAAACGGTTGTAGAACAGTTATGTACTTTTCTTTATTATGTAAGATAACAAGCTCCTTAAAAAATAGTTAACGGATAAAGTGTAGTCATCTAACTTAGGGTAAAATCAAATTTTGCCTAAAAATTTAAAAGGGAGTCGAGAGATAAAATTACTTTTGTAAAAGTTTTTAAAAATTTAAATGAAAATAAGAAATCACACCTGCTAAACACCAAACCTTACCCCCTATTCTTATTACCCGAACTTTTATGGTCACGACGCAAAGCGCATTTACAGCCTTTGTCATTAGTCTGCAAGCACTGACCTTCAACAAATTGATCGCGCGCAAATAGCTAGTAATTTGTCTCTTATATTTGGCTGGCACGCGCACGGCAAAATAAAAAAAGAAAAAAAAACAAAAAAGAAAGAAACACTTGCCTTTATTATATTCATCTTTTAAGTACAATTGAATACAAACCACTCTGGCTTAAAATCTGTAATTATCTTGCCTTCCGTGTATCAGTACTCTGCATTCCACTAGCATATTTTCCTCTTTAGATCACAAAAGTACCTACGGCTTAATCACTTGTTATTACTCTGTGCTAGTCTATCCAATCTTCATTAGCTCTTTGCATAATTTGTGATCTTGCCTCTAAAACCCGTTTCTGTATTGTTTCCATCGATCTTCTCATCTAAAAACACTTTCTTCATATCAAAATCACTTTTTTTGTTGTCTTTACTTTGGTTAACCCTCTCTTTAAGTGCCCCTATTGTTGTCACTTTGTCTTCACTGTCCTTTGGTCTTCTTGATCACTTCCACGTTGAGTGTCCATCAGTTCAGGAATATTAAATACTATAAGATGGCGGGAAATGATTGTTACTCTGGTTTTAAGTTGTGAAATGCTTGGCTCCTCCAACAGAGCGCAGAATTGGTTATTTGCACAACTACAATGCCAACCTTGAGAGTCTCAAGGCGAAATCGAAGCTCAAGGAAGAAAGTACGAGCATTCTGTGCAGAGTTTCTGAAGCCGAAAGAAATGGAGACAAGATTGAGGAGAAGGTTGAGAAGTGGCTCGTTAGTGCCAACAAGATCATTGACGAGGCAGCCAAATTCATTCAAGATGAAGAGACAGCAACAAACAAGCGCTGTTTCAAGTGGTTGTGTCCTAATTTGAAGACCCGATATCAGCTCAGCAAGAAAGCAGAGACAGAGGTGAAGGCGGCCATTGTTGAGCTCCGGGAAGAAGCTGGGAGATTTGATAGAATTTCCTACCGAACCATTCCGGAGGAGATATGGCTTAAGTCTCACAAAGGTTACGAGGCCTTCGAATCAAGACTTTGTGCTCTGAAGTCTGTACAAAACGCATTGACCGATGTTAATGTCAGCATCATTGGGGTGTACGGCATGGGCGGCATTGGAAAGACGACACTGGTGAAGGAGGTCGCAAGGCAAGCCAGGGAAGACAAGCTCTTTGATCAAGTGGTTTTTTCAGAGGTTTCCCAGACACTGGACATAAAAAAAATTCAGCAAGAAATTGCTGAGAAATTAGGTCTAGTGCTGCAGGGGAAAATGAATCAAGAAGAGGAAGTAGGCTATATGAACGATTGAAGAAGGAGGAGAAGATCCTTATAATTTTAGATAGTATCTGGCAATGTGTTGATTTGGAGGCCGTTGGAATTCCTTTTGGAGATGATCACAGAGGATGTAAATTGCTGCTGACAGCAAGAGATCGTAACGTACTGTTCAGTATGGGTTCCCAAAAAACTTTCTCGATTGACATCTTAAATGAAGAAGAAGCTTGGAGATTGTTCAAGCTAATGGCTGGGGATGATGTTGAAAATCGTAAGTTGAAATCTACAGCAACAGAAGTAGCCAAGGCATGTAAAGGCTTGCCCATTGCCATAACTACAATAGCAAGGGCACTGAGAAAATAGAGTGTTCCTCAATGGGAGACTACCTTGCAGCAACTTCGAATGCCTTCATTGGTGAATTCTGGAGGAGTGCGGGCAGAGGCATATTTGACTATTGAGTTAAGTTACAAGTATTTGGAAGGTGAGAAACTCAAGAATATTTTTCTGCTCTGTAGTCTAATGGGTAATGAAATTGCTACGTCAGACTTGTTTAAATACTGCATGGGTTTGGGTATATTTAAAGGAGTCAATAAGATGGAAAATGCACGAACCAATTTTTATGCATTGATCCATGAACTTAGAGACTGTTGTTTATTGCTTGGGGGTGATAACAGTGAAATGCTTTCTATGCATGATGTTGTTCGCGCTGTAGCCATTTCAATTGCATGTCGCGACCGAAGCATATTTGTGGTAAGAAATGAGGAGGTGTGGGAATGGCCAGATGAGGATGCACTGAGAAAATGCTATGCTGTCTCTATAAGAGACAGTGGTATTTATGAACTCCTTGAAGGATTGGAATGTCCACAACTTGAGTTTCTGTATATGGATTCCAAAGGTTCTTCTGTTGAAATCACTGTTCCTGAGAAATTCTTCACAGGGATGAGAAAACTAGAGTTGTAGATTTCACTAGACTGCGGTTACTTTCATTGCCATCTTCAATTGATCTTCTTGTAAATCTTCAAACGCTATGTCTAGTTCAATGCATGTTGGAAGACATAGCCATCATTGGAAAGCTGAAGAATCCAGCTTTTGGGGGTCTAGTATTGGAAAGTTGCCTGAAACACTAAGTCAACTGACTAAGCTAAGACAGTTAGATTTAACCAATTGCTTCAAACTAAAGGTTATTGCACCCAGTGTCATATCAAGCTTGATCCGATTGGAAGAATTATATATGAGTAACTGCTTTGTAGAGTGGGAGGATGAAGGATCCAATGGTGAAAGAAGTAATGCTAGGCTTGATGATTTGATGCATTTGCCTCGGTTGACCATTTTAGAAGTACATGTTGAAAATGATAATATTTTACCAGAGGGCTTTTTCGCCAGAAAGCTGGAAAGGTTCAAAATATCAGTAGGAAATGCATCATTCCTGCCTCTTGCAGCAACCAACAATGATTATTGCTTTAGATTGAGCCGGGCACTATTTACGATCGATGAGCATGAGACCATAAGGACATTGAAGCTCGAGCTTAATTCTACGGCCATTGCCTCGAAGAAATTGCAGGGCTTGAAGAATGTTGAATACTTATGTTTGGACAAGTTGCAAGGTGTAAAGAATGTTCTTTCCGAATTGGACACAGAGGGTTTTTCGCAGTTGAAGCATTTGCATGTCCAAAATAATCCTGACTTCATGTGTATCGTTGACTCGATGGAGAGGGCGCCTCTTGATGATGCCTTTCCACTTTTGGAGTCACTTAATCTCTACAATTTAATGGAGTTGGAGAGGATATGTCAGGATCGACTCAGCATACAATCTTTTAATGAATTAAAAACCATAAGAGTGGAACATTGTGATCAGTTGAGAAATATCTTCTTGCTATCTGCAGCAAAATGCCTTCCAAGTGTTGAAAGGATTGCGGTTATTAATTGCAGGAATATTCAAGAGATATTTGCACTTGGTGGAGAAGATGATGCGGTTGATCATCAGAGGATAGAGTTTGGTCAATTAAGGACTTTGTGTCTGGGAAATCTTCCGGTGCTTACAAGCTTTTGCTGTGAAGTGGAGAAGAATAGACAAGCACAAGGTTTGCAGGAGGCATGTTCCAACGAAATCGGTAGTTTGGAAGACAAGCTTGATACTTCCTCACCACTTCTGAACAAGAAGGTAAACAGAAATTTAACAATTTATTTTTCTGCTTTATTCTATATCATGCATTAATTAAGTAAAGAAAAAGGATTCATGCGACACGTTCACACACTCTCATTAGGTGTCACGTCAAATTGATTTTGACTTGCTTTTGCAAGTAATAAATGTAGAAAATTGATACTATTATATGCTTCCTCATGTATTCATGATATAGGATCTAATAATTAACAGAAAAGGACCTTATATATCTTTCAGGTTGTGTTGCCCAGTTTGGATGCTTTGGAGCTGCGTCAAATTAATATCGAAAGCATTTGGCACAACCAAATTTCATCTGCCATGTTTCCTTGCTTTGAAAACCTAACACGATTGATCATGAGGAGCTGTCACAAATTAAAATACATATTTTCAGCTTCTATTCTCAGAAGTTTTGAGCATCTCCAATATCTGGACATTGGCTACTGCAAGGGTTTGCAGAAGATCATTTCCAGGGAAGGAGCAGATGATCAACAAGTTACCCCTAATTTTGTCTTTCCGCGGGTGACCACTCTGATACTCTTAAACCTACCTGAGCTTAAATGCTTGTATCCTGGAATGCATACTTCAGAATGGCCAGCATTGAAATTGTTGGATGTGTCAGCTTGTGACCAAGTAACTGTATTTGATTCAGAATTATTTAGCTTTTGCAAAAGTAGTGAGGAGAACAAACTTGAATCCCAGCACGACAGCCCCTTTTCTTGCTCGAAAAGGTGAGAAACCATTTATATATTTTTTAATATTAAATCAAATTTTTTCATAGTATGTATGTGAATATTCTTTAAAACATTTGGATTTATTAAACTATAGTCTACATTAATATGCATACATTTTATAATGTGAAAGAGAAAAAAGAATTTATTTTTTCCTACTATAAAATAAATAATACCTTTTGTTTGAGAGAACAACGGTTTAACTAAATTAGCTTTAATTATGTGATTGATGATGAGGATCAGGTCTTTCCCAACCTGGAGGAACTGGGATTAGATGGAAAGGACATCAGAATGATTTGCAACGGGGATTTCCCACAACATCTCTTTGGCAGTCTTAAAGTTCTTGAACTTCAAGATGATGTCTCAGCTGCTGGTTTTCCACTTGGTTTACTTGATCGATTTTATAATCTGGAAAAACTCAGACTGGACCGATGTTTATACAAAGAGATACTCTCAAATGATGGACACTTGGATCAACATGTGGGGAAGCTCGCACAGATAAAATATTTGCGGCTGTTCAATCTAAATGCTCCGAATCAACTGTGGAAACAAAACACCAAAATGGACTCCATTTTTCAATCTGTTGGGAATGTAATCGTAACTGATTGTGACAATCTGTTAATTCTATTGCCATCATCATCATTATCTTTCCAGAATCTTAACAATTCTGGAAGTTTCCGGTTGCAAGAATTTGACAAGCTTAATGGCATCCTCTGCAGCAAAAAGTCTAGTGGCACTTGTGATGATGCAGGTATTTGGATGCAGAGCAATGACAGAAGTTGTAAAAAGTGAGGGAAATCAATTAGCAAAAGAAGAGATTGTTTTCGGCAAATTAAAGAGGCTGTCTCTGGTTGATTTAGATAGTCTCACAAGCTTCTGCTCTGGCAATCACGTCTTCAACTTTCCATCTTTAGAAGATTTATTTGTGATTGGCTGTCCCAAGATGAATATTTTCACTACCGGAGAATTAAGCACACCTCCGAGAATAGACATCATGTACAGAGACATGGGGCTCCGTGTTGGGATGGTGACCTTAACACAACCATAGAACAATTACATAAAGTAAAGGTACACATATATATATTATTAGAAAATGGATACAAAAAATAGTTGTGATTATAACTAGTTTAGATAAATTAATAAGATTTCTTTTCTTTTTTCCCTGGCTGTTGGATGGGTCATCATCTTACTCAAAGTCCTACTAATCTGATAGGCTTCTCAATATTTGGAGGAGTTGTGAATTTGAAGAATGAAATCCCGGGTAAGTAATTTTTATTTGATTTCTTTGTCTTATTATTTGTTTTATAGTTTATTTTTGGACAGAGAAATGCTTTCATATGTCTTCCTGACAAGGGTTATTTTGTTTCAATCTTTTTCTAATTTTCATTTCAACCTTTTCTTTTCTGACATCATTTATATATATATATATATATGATGATATGCCCTCAACAATATCGTTGGATTAAAGAATTTTGATTCAATGCTTTCTCTTCTACACCTCAAAAACGGGAGGATTGGATTATAGAATTGTGCAACTCATCTAGATGTGATAGGGATTAGATTTGCGCATGCTTTTCATGAAGGGAACTATGCCGCGGACAGACTCACCAATTTGGGTGCTGAAGCTGCTGGCTTTTTCTGGTGGAGTGACTCTCCTTCTAACCCTTTAGCCATTCTCCATCGCGATGCTCTTGGATTGTTGTCCTAAAGGTTCTGATAAAGCTCTGCTTTTGTTTCGCTCTAGTGAATGAAGGATGTTTATTTTCTTGGTTTGTACGTTTGCTGCATTCATGCATGGCCACTTTTGGCTGTTATTTTCATTTGGCTTGTTCAAGAAGATTTATCAGGTCATTCTTTTGAGAAGCGTCTTTGTGAAATTTGTGTCTCCTACATTTGATCTTTCTATGCTGAAGGACAATTTATATCCCTAAACTAAGGACGTGTCAATTTACCATTTTTGTGTACTCCTTGAGTTATACACAATAAATTTCCGATGAATGTATCAAATATTGATCCATGAATAGTATTTATTTCCAATGATGCTTTGGAAAGTTATTTCTTCGGTTCCTCTGGGTCCTAAAACTATGCTTCCTCTCTTGCTTCTAGGTACTCCACATTTGAATCGAAGTAAAAGATAGAGTCGTGGATCAGGTTTATAGCTGCAAGTTTCTTGGGAGTTTCTTCTAAATCTGAAGATTTTTTATCATGCTTCGGAGTTGTAGCGAGCTGGGTTTATGGGCTGCGACCAACATATATTTCTGAAGCATGCTTTTATACATCATCATTTTAAATTTGTGCAGGAGGGAGCAACATTCTACACTATTGTGCCCATTATCATTGGAACGAGAAGAACATAAGCATTGAAGAATTAAGGTCTAAAAGAACATTAGCATTATTCAGCTAACTACTAGATTCCGACACTAGCATTTGAATTTGTTTGTGTAGAGAGATGGTTTTAGCCTTGATTTAACTACTTGAGTGGAAGTTGGCGACCAAGAATCCAACAAGCCCAAGCGGGAATTGGCGAGCATTACTCAATTCTCGTGAGTACTTGCAACTAGAAAAATGGTTAAGAGTGCTAAAAGTTTTTTTAGCATTAGCTCTTTGAAGCTCAAGTCAATATAATGGATTTTCACAGAATAACTAAATATATGAATATTTGTACAAAAAGAATCAATAAAAAAGAATAAAAAAGAAGAATGTAAGAAGAAATTCTTCTTTAAAATAAGAAGTAAAGACAAGATAAGCAAGGATGGAGATGAGTAAGGATTAAGAAGCAGTTTAAAATTCAATCTTCGAAGATTATGTTGAGAATGAGATAGGATGGAGTTCACCCTCCTCCCAAGTCCCTAACCATTGGCATTCTTAAGAGTATTATAGGGATCAAACTCCTCATCCCATGGATTACAACATTGTGGGAATTTTCTTCGATAGAGTTCTATCTCTATTCCCCCTTTGATTTATGGGACCAAGTGCTTTTATACAGGATTAAGCCTCTCTCTTTCCTTGAATCATGGAGTTATGGGGTTCAAGGATAGGTTTAAATCCTTGGATTTTCAGATGAGGTGGAAAGGTTGTTTAGACTAGCTCTGCTCTCAGTTTAATTGTCTCATTGCCTAATCCTGCTCGCCAACTTTCCTCAAGGCAATTTTAAATGGCGAAGCAAGTAGAATCAAGCTTCAAGGAAAGCTTAATTCTGGTCGCCCTATTTTATCATCCACACGATCGTCGCTTAATTTCTAGTATTGAGAGTGTAACAAACAAGACTAGAAACTACATGTCTAAAAATTCCCCCTCCCACCAATATTATTGATTAGGCCTACTCGCCATTCTTCAGCTCTTTGTGTATTATCCCCATATTTCCTACTCGTCGGAGTTAAGGTTCTACTACTAGAGTGGTCAAGAAGAAGGACATTATGGATATAGAAGGTTGCACCCTTACTGAATTAATAAATACCTCCTAGTTTGGCTCCTATGAGCTAGGTACATAGCAACCAACTATAAAGAGCGAATTATAAAGAAGGACAACAAGATGAAGACCTAAATTCATACTTAGAAGAAGACGAATGAAATTGCTGAAGTTAAGCTTAAGGTTGAAACCACCAAGTTCAAGGAGGAATTAGGATACTTGAGAATTTAGCTTGGTGACTAGAAGTCTTCATTTGAGAAGAGGATGAAATCTTTTGAATCTCAATCTCAAGAAATGGCTCCTGGTTTAAAAGACGGTGTTGGGACCCCAGAGAAGAAGGCTAATGATAGTTACAATACATGTGTTGAATACTACTATAATTGCATTTTAGTCGTTCTTGGAAAGAGTCATCCTAAGCTAAAGATCAATGACCTTATTGGGTCTATTACAGAGTACATAAGGAGCAGGGAAGCAAAAGGGAGTCTGCTTAGGCTGAACCTGTTATTGCTAATGTTAGTCCCGTTGAGGATGTTTCTCTTTCTACCAGAGACAAAGTGGGTCTTCTTCTTGTTGGAGACCAAGAGGGCCCTTCTGCTAAGGACAAGCCAAACTTCTTTACGAATGCTTAGAGATCATGAGTTAATTGTGTTTGGCATTTCCTTTTTTGTACTCAGGTTAAGGATATTTTTATAAGTTTAGTCTGTTTTGCATTTGCTTTCTAGATTCTCTATTTACCTTGAATTATGTTTGAAGATTTGGAAATTCTATTTACTTTGAGCAAGTTTCATGACTTGGTTTGTTTCTGCTCTCCTGTTCATGGTGAATTTTATTAAGTTCTCACCTACTTATGGTGAGTTAAACATGTTCTCACTTATTCATTATATGTTCTCCCCTACGAATGGCAAGCTCTGCTTGTTCTCACCTACCTATGGTGAGCTCTACTTGTCCATGCCTACACATAGGGAGTTCCATTTATTCTAACATACACATGGTGAGTTCTATTTGTTCTCACCTACAAATGACGAGTTCTAGATGTATTCAAAGTATTTGCCCAGTTCTAGCGAGGTTTGCAGATTCTCGCCTAATCCTAATGAGGTCTATAGATTCTCACCTAGTCCTGACAAGTCTTGTAGGTTTACGGATTTCTCACCTAGTCTTGATGAGGTCTACGGATCCTCGCCTAGTCATAACGAGTCTTAGAGATTTATGGAGTTCTCGCCTAATCTTGACAAGGATTGCAGATTCTCGCCTAATCTTGACGAGTTTGGTTAACAGGTTTTGGTTCTTAATGTCTCCTCGAGCAAGTTTAAAACTTGAAACTTACTTGCCTTAAAAATAATTTGTGCTTTTATCTTTCTGCTCTCCTACTCATAGCCAAGCTAAATTAGCATGTTTATACTTCTTATCTCACTTTAAGCAATTTTTTAGATTTAAAACCTTTATTTGCCTTAAAAAGATCTCATGTTTTTATCTTCTCACCTGCTCATGGTCTAGCTGAATTAGTAAGTTTAGCTTCTTCTCTTACTTTAAGTAGGTTTTGAGGCTTGAAACATTAACTTACCTTAAAATGATTTTGAACTTTTATCTTTCTGCTCGCATACTCATGGTCGAGCCGAATTAGGAAGCTTAGGCTTCTCATCTCACTCGAGAAGGTATTGAGACTTGAAACCTTTACTTGTCTTAGAATGAGTTCACGCTTTTATCTTTCTGCTCATCTACACATGGTCGAGCTAAATTAACAAGTTTAGCTTCTTGTCTCCCATCAAGCAAGTTCGGAGACTTTAAACTTTAGCTTGCCTTAAAATGATTTTGAGCTTTTATCTTTCTCCTCGCTACTCATGGCTAAGTTGAATTAGCAAGTTTAATGGATTTTAAGATTCAAAAACCTTTTATATACAAACATTTCAAAGGAAGGATGGGAAATACTTTATTTTTACATCTTCGTTCCATGGCCTTTTGACTTCTCTTTCATGTAGATAACCTTAGCTTATGAGTGCTTAGATCGGTTATCTGAAGAATCTTGTAGGGTCCTTCCCAGTTTAAGTTAAAAACCCCTTGATTTGATTTGGGTCCAATCTTCACTTTTAAATTTATAATTGTAGTTTTATTCGTTGTCCTTCCTTTAAAACCCAATCTTCACTTTTTAAAGTTCTCCTGCGCGATTAGAATCTTACACTGCTACTTAATCACATTCATGTTCAGCATCTGACAAGCACAACCTCAACTCTTGTTCCTTGATATTCTCTTCCGTTCGCATTTTAACCGTGGGATTTAGGTTGTTTTGGAAGATATTTTACATTTTTGGTGTTACGAGTCCTGCATTTGCAGGCCCTTCTAGTGCTCGTTCCTTGCTACTCGACTCTATCGCATCCCTCCTCCTAACAAAACTCATTTCATTAAGCCTCATTTGTCTTTCCCTCAGCACTTGTAACAGCGTAGCCAAACTATTCAAATGCTTTTTCAACTGCTCTATCCTTCCTTTCACTGCCCTATTTTTAACTTTATGAGCAATTTCCCTTAAAGTTGCATTATCATCAATTTCATCATTTCTCTCCCTGTTTCATCATAATTACCATTCATCTTTAATTCACTCCCTTTATGCTCACTTTTTTGTCTTGATCGCATGCAGATATTGCTCTAGTAGAATGGCTTCTCGTACTGTCCCCACAAAAGGCACCAAAATGTTGACACCATCAAGTCGTGCCAGTGTGTAGGCTACATTCTAGATTCTGACACCATCATTTGAATTTGTTTATGTGGAGAGACAGCTTTTAGCCTTGATTTAACTACCTACGGGGATGTTGGCAACCAAAAATCCAACAAGCCCAAGCAAGAATTCGAGAGCACGACTCTATCCTCGTGAGTACATGCAACCAAAAAAATGGTCAAAGGTGCCAAAAAAATTTTCAGTATTAGCCCTCTGACGCTGAAGTTAGTATAATAAATTTTCACAAGATAACTAGGTATATGAATATTTGTGCAAAAAGAATTAATAAAAATGAATTAAAAAGAATAATGTAATAAGAAATTTTCCTTTAAAATAAAAGGAAGAAGTAAAAACAAGATAAACAAGGATAGAGATTAGTGAGGATGAAAAAGCAATTTAAAATTCAATTTTCTAATATTATATTGAGAATGAAATGGGATGGGGTTCCTTTTCCTCTAGGCATTCTTAGGAGTTTTATAAGGATCAAACTCCTCATCCCATGGATTACGACATTGTGAGACCTTTTTTAATAGATTTCTATCTTCATTCCCCCTTGATTTATAGGACCATGTGCTTTTAGATAGGATTAAGACTCCCTCTCTCCTTGAATCATGGATTTGTAGGTTTTAGGGATAGGGTTAAATCCTTGGATTTTTGGATGAGGCCATTTTACGTGGCGAGGCAAGCAAAGTCAAGCTTCAAGAAAAGCTTGATTCTAGTCACCCTATTTTCTCACTTAAACAAGCATTATGACTATGTAGGCATGGCTATTATTTTCACTAGTCTACTAACCATAGTTGATCTACTCACTGGCAAGATAGTGGCTGAAATTTTATTTTGTCTCGGGTGGGAAGATTGCCGATAAATCCAGTTGCTATCAACTTTTGCCTTTTCCTTGGAAAGTGATAAAAAAGTGTGGAGTAGCCTTGATGGTAAAATGCTTGGAAGTTGCAGCCTTTGTCTCTATAGATGCCTCTAATCGTTAAATGTATGACATGTTATATTTTAATCTACTTGAACTTGCTAGAAATATCAACTTGGTTGAAAAATATGCAAATAAAGTTGATAACAAAATGATATTTATTTAATAACATTGTTGAAAAAGTAAGGAGCAACACTATCAATTGTTGTTTAGTTATTTTATTATGAGAAATGCTATTAAACTCTTGGTAATACCCAAATTTTTTGTTTAAAAGAAAAGGGAATTATGAGAGAAGAATTCCTAAGTGTATAAACTTTTATTCCCTATATCTCTAATTAGGATTCATAGGATAATTTTAGAAAAGATTTATTTTTTTTAAAGTTAATAGGGTTTCTTAAAAGCAATTAATCAAGTCCGACATGGGTTTTCCCCTCTTCCATAGCACTAAATTCATAGTGACATTTTTCTATTCTCTTAGCTATTATTACTTTTTGCTCATACCATAAGATTCAGACTCTTGTTTAAGAGAGAGTCTTAATAGTTGGCAAGTCTTACTATGCACGACTAGTTTTTCCATCATGTATTCTATTAAGAGTTTTAGTTTGCATGATTTTAGAATATTACAACTTTTATGCACTATTTGGGATGTGTTTAAGTTGTATTTAGTGAGTTATTTATTATTGAGTCTTGTTAGTTAATTCACGATACAATAAAAAGTCTAGATAGTTTATGGATATAATGGATATCTTTTAATAAAACATATACTTTAAAAATAATTTTTGTAAAAGAATCTTACCTTTTTTGTAAACTAGACACGTAAGGCTTATTGAATAAACTTTGTTTCATAAGATATGACCTCTTTTCCATTTTATATGGATTTTCGAATCATACATTGTTGCATTGGAAAACTATAATTTCTGAGAACAACCAAATTGATAGAATTATTTGTGGTGCCAAATGAATCAAAAAATTATGAAATTTTAAACAAAGATTAATATATGTGTCTAATATTCCCAATTTTAATTTCATAATTTTCTGGTTAATATATAATTTTATAAAAACCTTGAAATCCAAACTATTTAGTAAAGGCACTGCCAGATAGTTTTGAACTTATCAAGAAACAAATAGTTTAAAAACTTTTTGGTATGTACTTCTCCTAAAAATTTTATGGGAGATACCCGTGAATGTTTAGAATAGTTTTATAAAATATTATGTGATTCTGATATTTATATTAAGAGTTAAAATTTCGAGAATCAAACCTATACAGATATAAATTAGAAAATTAGGATGTTGGAATAAGTTGATAATAGTTATATCCTGTATTTGTTTAAAGTGTTTAAGGTTGTTGGAGACTTAGAGATATGTTTGAATCATTGCTTTTGTCAAGGTAAGTAACTTCATTTCTAATATACTAGATATATATATATGCATATTTTGATATTATTATAAGTACATGTGTTTCTGTAGTTCTTTAAAAATTAATTGATTTTCGTAACAAAACTAGTTTATGTAAATGTTTTCCAATCTAAAAATTTTGTCATTTTCATAGTTTTAACAAAATATTATAAATGCCTTTAAATGTGTTATTTATTTTGTTAAATGATTATCTTTTGTTAAGTTATCCATAAAATGCTTGCAAGCCTAAATCATTGTTATGATCTTTTATGAATCCGATATGAATGTTTTGTTCACATATTTGATTAAGGTTGTCTATGAAAATTTATAAGGAGGCCACCCTCTTGAAGTTGAATAAAGGCCATCTCTCGAGGGCTAAAGTGCCACGAAGTGCCACACACTCTACAAAGTGCTACGTGTAATTTGCTACATATGAAAAATGAATTTAAATATTTTGGCTCATTGTCCGTAATCATTTTAATTCTTATTCTGATCGTATTAGATGATATATATGTTCTGGATTAGTATTGAGTTACTATTCTGAGTGTGCACACTATTTTATAATTCTGTTTCTGTCTAGGTTACCAAAAGTATAGGTGACACTATGTGACAAGAGTTAACTTTTATTTTTTGTGTATGTGCTATATGATTTGCTTTCATAATTAATTATGATTATGATATTTTAAATCACTTACAAATTTAAGTCCTTCTGTTATAATATGTCATTCTACTTATTATTTCTAATATATGTCTTGATAAAAAGGCTTTTGATACTTAATAACCCTAGTGTGTTGAGAAAGGTTTTATTTACCAAGCTGACAGCTTCTCTTTTGTCATTACTTTTTGCAAACTGAGTAACCTGTTAAGAGACGTACTTATCTTTGGAACTATAGATTCATTTACTTTTTGTTAGTTGAATAAGAGAATGATGAACTTATATTTCCTTCAAGTTGTTTATCTTATGAACTTGTAATTGAAGAGTTTTTAATACTTTTTTTATATTTATGTCTTAAAAAGAAAATGTTTAGTATTAGATTTGTGGATTTATCGATTTGATTAATAAAATTTAAGGTATTTGAATTTAAGAGTCCTTGTGTAAGATTTATAATTTACTATTACCCTTCTTTAAACGTGCTCTATACATGTTATATTCGAGGTGTTATACACTCAATTACTATCACATTGAACCAACTCTTCAATTCAATTGCTAAAGATAATCCTCCTATAGCAATTAAGGTTGGGCAAAATTGGATTCGGATCAACCCGATTAGGTTTCAGGTTGATCAGATTGAGCAAAATTTCATCCGAATTCAACCCGAACCTATAACCCAATCCAATTTGAATATATTGAGATCGGATCGAATCAAGTAAAAAAATCAGGTTGAATTCAATTCGAATCGGTTCGAATTAGAACATAATACTTAATTTCAATTTATATACAATAAAAATTTAACAATATAAACGAATGAAAAAATCCCTTGGATTAACATTAAAGCTGGATATCATAAATTGAAAGAATATAGATCCGTTAATTAGTTGAAAGAAAAAATAATGTAAATTCTAAACTCACTGTCTTTTGAAAAAAAAAAAATTTAAATATATTTGATAATATGAACAAATGTTTCCTAAAGCTTAAATAGTTGTTGAGCATAAATAAACTTTAGCAATTTACATTAACATTAGTAATACCATCAAAATTTCAAAGG
The DNA here is from genome assembly GCA_030449905.1 of Luvunga scandens. Lineage (NCBI taxonomy): Eukaryota > Viridiplantae > Streptophyta > Magnoliopsida > Sapindales > Rutaceae > Luvunga > Luvunga scandens. Next base: position 37,516 of record JASUUG010000479.1, read on the forward strand.
ACAAAATTTGACTTGCCGGGTTAGAGTGGATCTTGGACTTGGAGGAAATTTGTGATTGTGTAGGTAAGGAGCAACAGATCTGGTGGCTACGTTTGCAGTTGATGATCGGTGGTGACTGCACTGCATCTATGTGAGTGTGTGTGTTTTGCTCTGCTATTGAGACAGTTGGGTGTTAAGAGTTGACTTGAGGTTGCGGCTTGAGGGAGAGCCCGTGAAGGAGGTTGCAGTTGTTCTATACTTCTATGTATGTGTGGTGTGCATGGTATAGTGTGTGTGGTATGGTGTGTTTTGTGGTGTGTATGCATTTATGGATGGTGCGTGTTGTGGTGTGTCAGTGTGAATTGTGATTTGCGTGTGTGAGTGTTTTCTCTCTTTTTTTTTTTAAGCCAACCCGATCAGGTTTTCGGATTAGATCGGGTCAAACTCGATCCGATCGGGGTGGTAATATTATATCCGATAGGATATAACCTTCAATTCGATCTGATCCGAACCTAAGTTTTTTTTTATCGGATCGAATCAGATCAGGTTAAGTCGGATATTTTGCCCACCCCTAATCGCAATAGCAAAATTTACAACCATGTAAACAATTTGGCCAATCACTTCAATGAAAATGTCGAAAGTGATGAGAAAATTGATCATGTAATACCCTATTTCTCCTAAGGGTATTTTAGTCTTTTTTATTTCATAATGATCCTTACAACCTAGTATAAAATGAATAAAATGACTTTGCCATTATGCAAGAGAGATAGAAAGAGAGAGAGATCAGCTAAGAGTGAAAAAAAAAAGAAAGAAGAAAAAGAAGAGAGAAAAGAAAAGAAGAGAAGAAGAAGCAAATCTTCTTGTTAATTCGGCCATGAGCAACACATGAGACCAAGTTGTATCATTTGAAATGGATATTGTGCTAAGAGATGGAGGTCATTTTCAATTCTTGATTTTTGTTGATTGTTATGGAGAAGCATGATTAAATAATGGCAGTAGAAGTAGAAACTTAAGATTTTGCAGAAAATACGCTGACAGTGAGTTATTTAGAAAATCATAGTAATTTATACAAATCAAGTTTGACTGTAGATTTTAGTTATGTTAAACTAGACATCTTCAAGAATGTTTTGAAACTTGTTTTGGGCTAATCGAATAAGAATTCAGCTTATTATGATTTGAGATGCCTAGACAAAAAGCAGAGAAACAGGCTGCATTGCTGCACACGATTTAATAGAATTCCTCGGTATTTGATTATTACTCTGAAAAGAAGTCGGTGGAGGAGAAATCCGTACAGACAATAAAAGGTCCAAAGCAACAAAAGCCAAAATTATGAACAATTTATTAAAGAAAATGTTCAAAACTGTCCTCTGATTTCAAGTAGCTTCAACTGAAGGTCAGGACATAAATCAACAAGCCTTACTCCTGCCAACAAAGAGTGTATACGCTTCATGGAAGACTCGAAGATGTAATCAAATGAACTCAAAGCATGCCTTATGACACCAAAAACTAAAGGACAACTTGACAATGCAGGATATAGCATCCAAATCTCAACCTTGAAAAGCAAGCATTGAAGTGTGAGCTATGAACTCGAAAACGTTGAAGAAGCCAGACAACAAACTTAATACAAGGCACGGATGTCATACATCACAATGCAAGTAGGATCATTCATCACCGAACAGTAAAGTATATATAAAACATCTTATGGTGATATTGTTACAAAATGAAGGTTTCTTAACAAATCCACGCCATTGACTAAAATTATGTTCCATCGACCATGAGTTACAGGCATATAACAGAAATGCTACAAATAACTAAAGATGAAACCAAACACTAGTTATATAGTGATGAACTTTTTTCTTAACAACTGAAAACAAGACATGCCATGTTTTGTTCACAGCAACCCGATATCTAAATTCATCCACACAATTTGACCCAAAAAAAAAAAAAGAAGGCAATGGAAAAAGAAATTAACTGTTATATCTGTATTTGCACCAAATAAAAATGAGCATAACCAAAGTACAATTGGCCTCATGGCACTGAACTCAACTCAACTATAGAGAACTGAATTACATAAATTATCTCTTCTTCTCACAATCTACAGAACAATAAAATGTACATTTATATAAAGAGTCTGAGTCTTCACTTGGAGTATTTGTGTATACACCGCCATACTTCAACTTAATTTTGAAAGCACAGTTGATAAACGCCACAACTAATGCCTAGGAACCACCATTCACTCACCCACTTACAGTTTACAACTAACTGATTCCATTCCACTCTGGTTTCACCTCGTTCGCAAAGATACCCTATAACAAATTCACAACACAAAACACTGAAAAAGAAAAAAAAAAGAAAAAAAATTCTAATTCAACCTAGTATCTATGTATATCAAAAATTTTGAAAAGAAAAAGACAAAGATATTATACTTTTTTATTAGGAGTCTGGGAAGTGTTAATGAAATCCTGAGATAAACTTTCTTTCTTGGCAACAGCATTAAAGAAACTCTGAGGCCCAGAAGCCTGAACAACAGAGCCGCCGTCTTTGTTGTTATTATTATCATTATTGTTATTATTTTGATTACTATTTTTAGCAATCAAAACGGCAACGCGTTCCAAGGTCTCACGCGCTTTCTTCCTAGCCAAGGCAGCGTCTCTGACCCTCTTCTCCGCCTCGTTCCTGGCCACGGTCACAGCCTTCGCCATCGACGACGACGCAATCTTCGCGGCGCAGAGAACCATGGCGGCCGACTTGTCGTCGATCCTCTTGAGGGACGAGGACGACATGTCGTTCATTAGGGTTTTGGAGGAGGAGGAGGATGGACAGCAGAGGTGGCAGAGATAGGGGGAGGGTGATGACGTGGCGCAATGGGAGTGGGTGAAGGAAGAGCACTGGAAGCAGGCTTGGCGCTTGGAAGGGTGAGGAGGGTTAGAGTCGTAGAAGGCGAAGCAGACTGGGCAGAACGACAATGGGTGGAGCTTGAGGACGCATTTTGTGCAGAGCCTTCGGTGGAGGCCACGTAAGCGGACGTTGAAGAGGAATGTGGCCACATGGGCCCCGCAATTTCCGCAGTCTCCGGTTGTTGTTGTTGGCGGCGGCGGCGGCGGCGGAAGAGGAGGACGAGGAGCAGTTGGCGGTGGGTGATGGTTCATTTTTTTTTTCCCCTCTTTTTTGGGGTGGGTTTTAGGGTTTTTGTTTGATAATTTAGGGTTTGGGGAAAGATGATGACTTTTTTTCACAATTAGAAAAGGAAAGCGTTTGAAGTAACCGATGTCGTTTTAAGTATTTAATTCCGATATTCGTTGGTTTTTGCCCAAATTGAGGGATGAACTTTCAGCGCAAATTTGGAACGCAAGTAAAATTTAAACCTCTGAATTAAAATAAATCTAAAATTAATTATTTACGAAGAGATAAAGCCTTTTTTTTTTCTAATAAAAGCAATTGATAAAATGTAATTATTATAATAATTTTTGTTTAACGTTCTAAAACTCTCAAAATACAATTGTGACCATAATAATTTTTTAGCGAGGTTAGTGGTTTAGTGATAAAATAATAAAAATTAAAACATTAGTTGAGAAAATGTAATTTAGAGAAATTTTTTTTAAAGTAAAGTGATATGTTAGGAAAAGTTAAATGGTAATTGATAGAATAATCTATCGAGTTAAGCATTGATTGTCTAGTTGGATTCACTATGCAATTTTTTTAATTTGTCTTAGGCCGTACACGTACCTGTATTGAATTGTTTTGACATATTTTTTATATTCAATATTTATTTAAGCCTGAGTATATTTTTCAGATTCGTCATATTTCAAGAATTTGTAATTAGACGGTCAAATGCTTTAACTCGATATGCTTTGAGTTGTTGTAATTCATTTGTTTGATATAAGAGTATCCCCTCTATCAATCGTTTATATGAAAATTTTCTTTGGAACAAAAATTGTAAAAAAATTGCTACAAACGTTATTATCATTATTATTGTGGGGGCAAATGTAACTAATGTTTGGAATTTCATTTTTCTTTTAATGATTAGAACTAATTACGCATACAGATCTTGATTGAGTTGTGGTGACAATAATAATATTATTATTATTTAATTATTGTGCATTTTTGCTTGCTAAACGTTTATCATTAGAACTAATCGTTTAGATGCCTATTTGTACTATATATTACATAAATTAAGTATTTAAACTAATCAATTTATTTAGTGAATTCAAAACAAAGTTTTCTTTTTCTATTTTGAAAATAAAATAAAATAAAATTTCCAGCTTTCTTTTTCATTGAAATATATCTTTTATTCCCTTTGACATTAATCTTGAATCCTGATGAGTCCGTTCGATAAATTCTGCACCATTATCATTGATAATTTCACGCGCGTGACAAAAATGATACTGAATGGAATGGACGCGCCCAAACGACATGATGCGCTTATGTCTGTAAACTTTATCAAGTGTTCAAATCTATCTGACATAGGTTGAGGAGAAAAAGCCTTC